>JAKWIY010003060.1:29154250-29202532 GCA_027704805.1 Solanum corneliomulleri | reverse complement strand
ATGAACCATTAGATGGGAAATATTAATATGATCATGAAGCATAGGCGAACGACATTCTTACACCAACTGATCGGACACTCCCGTAAGGAAAGCACTCATCTTGTCCCTTGGGTTAGACACCAAGGATGAAACATATTTATACAATTTTGTAAACTTTAAGGAGTAGTTAAGTACACATGTACCTCCTTGATGAAGGTTGATGAAATTTTCCACCTTAGCTTCCCTGAACTCTCTAGGAAAGGACCGATAAAAGGAATCTCTCTTGAAAATCTCCCAAGTCACCGTACAACCTCTTAGCACTCTATTATCACTCCATTGGGTGCAATAAGTTTGCACCACATATTTGAGTTGATATGAAGCCAACTCGACCTTTTCAGTCGTAGTCGCACCCACAGCAGATAGGATGTTATATACCTCATCTATGAAATCTTGAGGATCTTCATCCACTTTCGATCCGTAGAACAAAGAAAGGTTCATCCTAGTAAAGTCTCTCAAACGAGATGCCATTGTGGTAGCATGTTGAGGAACACGATGTACAACCTCCCTATTCACTTGGGCCGCCATGGATTTGACTTGAGAAGTGATGCAATTAGCTTCTGAAGTCATGGCTTTGGCTAGGTTGAGAAAAGCTGCCCTTAACTCTCCATCGGTCATTGGTGGAGGAACAACCCGAACTTGATCACCCATAAAACATCTCACTGGAGGGACTTGATTGTCCTGCAGAGGAGCTTGGTTATCTTCAGCCCCCACATTATAAATCCCTTCCTCGACCCTACGTACAACTGCTCTTTCAGTATTCATACCTATAACTAAAATAAAAGTCTTAGGTAAAAGCCCACATAAAGTAGAATCTAGAGGCACACCATTGAATTACAAGAAGATGAGAATTTCCTAAGCATCATATAGTCTCTCACTCATAATGGTGGTGCACTTCACAATTATGAATAAGAATCTACATTGACGTGGTTTAATGAGACATACATACTAAAGATATTCAATATGATGCTCTAATACAATGTTTTTCACATCCGGGGAGCACCCCTAGAAGTAACAGTGTTGTCGTCCTGGAAAAGGACTAAGACTAACCTCTTAGAATTCATCATTACATTTCATAGGTTAAATTATAGATAATTTAAAATTTTTTACCTACTTTTTACATTGAGGTTTACATAGACCTTTCACTTACACATAATATATGTATAGGGAGTTTTCATAGACTCCTCTCATAGAAACCACTGCATAGGCTTCTACTTTTATTTCACATGCATAAGATAGCAATGTAGATTCCTAATAAGTCTATCATAAGTCTTATATTAGGTCTAAAACATGTAAAAAGACTTTAAATAAGTATAATATACTATATATGGTCCAAACATTCAGTAACGACTCCCCAAGGACCGCCAAAAGGGTCGTTGAGGAGGACCAAACCTTGGCAAGCAAGCTGCCAAAGAAGCTTGTGGCAGCCAAGATAGGAAGACACCTTTGCGTCGTGAATCCAACACCAAGAAGGAAAAAAGTTGCCTCGAGATGCGGGGCCTCCACGAGGTCCACTACCTCCACCCAGATTTTTGAAAAAAATTTGAAATTTCCCCTACAATGTGCAGGCACTTCCTATATTCGATGACATTGTTTTAAGTCTCTTATTAAAAACCATCTAGAACGAGTAAAACATTAGGTAAACTTATACTTCATACAATGAAGGGCACATATAGGCATATACAATCATAGTCTTCAAATGAAAGAGAATGAACAAAAGTGTCTACAAGACTAAACCATATCCAATAGCAAGATTGTTGCATCGTCATCGAAAATTGAGGACCTATCGGACTTGAAGAATAAAAATCCAAGTCTTCTTCAATGGCGTTCTAGAACTCAATGGCCGGAACCTACATTTTGTAATAAACATAGTAACATGGATTAGTACATCACTTGTACTAAGTATAAGCATATGCACATAAAAGATTTGAAACATGCATGAAAAGGAAGCATTTGTTTAGAAAACATCATAAGTCATTTATAAAGCCTATAATGCACATACAAGAGAGCATATAAAGCATAATGATCACAATAACACCAGCCATTTTCATAATCAATATAACTCGACATAAGAACCATATCAACCTAACAAGTTCAATATTTCACTCACATGAGCATACAAAACCCTTACCGACAATCCCATCCCAAGCCTACAAGTACGATTCTTATGTGAAGCCCTATAATCCCACATAAACAAGTAAACAAGATAAGAGATCATAAGTAATCTTTGCTACATATTACATGTCACCATAGATAGTCATCACTACATACATAAATTTACATCAACATCATCCTCATCAATATAATCATCATCATGTAAGAGTATCATCACATAAAGTCAAAAACATGCATTTCATAATATCATACATAAGAACAACCTCCTAGGACTCCTCTTAGATCCAACTTGTGCAATATCATGGTAGAATCCCATACCCCTACCTATATTAAGTGAACCCCTTAAGTCAACCTAATTAGTGTTCTCTTTAATACTTTATTTTACTGTCGAGAACACTTTCCTTAACCAACATAGACCACAAGAGCTAAATCTGAAATTTGGTGTCATGAAACCCTACACCGAGAAAAGGTGGATTGCTTGTCAGGTAGTACCAAAACATGAACGTAGCATTCTAGGTTGATACACTAGCTATTATTCTATGGGGGCAACATAGTTTAAGAACTAGGAGATATGATTGGGACCCTATTTATGCACGTTTCATTATAGTCCCAAATATCTTGAGTACAATAGTGAAACTACCTTCACTATGTGGGAAGGGACACTCCACACTAGTAGTTCACTCGGTGCTAAGCTAGAGTCCCTTTTTGAAATGTCATTGAGCCTTTATTAGTCATCACAACTTCGTATAGGTCACAGGAGACCCACCCCTTGTATATCATATCATTATGTCTTTAGGAATTGCATGAGATAATTCTTTCAGTACAACCTTCATATGTGAGATCAACACATTCTCATTATCATGTCATATTAAAGCACATAGGAAATTCAAAACCAACCTTATATGAATTCATCTTAAACATAATCTCACATATTCACATGATAAAGACTTTTAAGTTACATCATCAAAACAACACCTACTTAATATAATTATAAGACATGCTTCTATTGAACTTCGTCACCAAGTACAAGCCATCACAATTGAAGTAATGGTTTAAGATCACAAAGCCTTACCAATTATCCTTAAAATGCCATCACAATTCCCTCAATCAGTTCAATTTCATACATCAATAGGTGTAATAACATATACAATAGTAATTAACATAAAAACAAGGTCAATTGTATCATCACTATCTAAGTTTATATCAATTCATAACCTAGGGTTAGGGAAAAATCGTTCAACAAAAGTTATTCAAGAAATAGATGCAATCCCAACAATACATTACCCTAGGCAGTCAATCAATGAATTAGAATAGATAAAAACAAGTCTAACAATAAATACATATTCAATTTTCATCAATTCATAAGCAAGATCAAAGGATTAGGGAATTTCGGAAAAGGGATATGATCCATACGAAATTCCTATAATCAACATCATTTAATCTACAATCTACACTCAATTAGACTTGGGTAATTACAATTGGTCACAATCAATCATTAATTTCAAGTTTAGAAGGAAATCCATTGAAAAGGAAAACCCTTGGAATTGGGTGATTTAGGAGTCAAATTTGAAAGTACCTCTTAGGGAAAGAATTTAGAGTGAATAACCCATACCTAAATGAAGCTTAACCCACAAAATTTGAGAATAACAATTGAGAACTTGGTCTTCTTTTCTAAGCTTCTTTTATCTTGCAACGGAGGTTGAGTTGAGAGAGAAAGTAGAGAGAGGTGTGAGCATTTGAGTTTTGATTTGGCAATTTTATTTCAGTGAGTTAAAAATTGCTTAAGAATTATATAAAACCAATATATACTCATCCCCTAAATTACTCAAAAGACCCTCACTTAATTGGGTTTTTGAGAAGTCAAATTGACTTAAATATGACACAATCAAATATGGGAAGTGGCTGCGCGTCTTGGGTCGCAATTTCAAATATTTTTAAAAAATATGGGTTGAGGCAGTGGACCTGGTTGAGGCCCCGTATCGTGAAGAAACCTTTTTCCTTCCTTGTGCTTTCTGCGTGACGCGCAGGTGACTCTATATCTTGACTGCCAAATGCTGCTTCGGCAGCTTGTTCGCCAAGGTTTGGGTCCTTCTAAAGGACCCTTCTTGCGGTCCTTGGGGAGTTTTTACTGGACGCTTGGACCCATATACTATATTTGTCCTATTTGAAGTCTTTTTACATTTTATACCTTATATGACACTCCAAACCTTCACACAACATAAGGACGTCTACTAGTTCAATTTCGCTAGTTTTCGGACATGATTTACTTTTCTTGACGTCTTCACTCTAAAAATTCCTAAATTACTTATAACCATTATTTTAGGTCCTAAAATAATGTTACCAATCTTATACCCACATGTAAGTTTCTAGCTTAGGTCTTAGACTTTCGGAGTGTTTCATCCACAACATAGTTCATATACACAAAGTAGACATGGATACTAGTCATAATAGCACATAAAACCATTTATGATACTTTGAGGCATGTTCAATACATGCAATACATTACCTCTAGTTTATCTTACTTCTTTTATTAATCAACCCTCAAGTGTACTTAGTCCAATATATCATCTTGAGGTCACCTAAGATAGTCTTTCATAAATATACTTCATAACACTACCACATATATTCACAAGTTTATAACCACATCATAGACAAAAGTTCACATAAGAACAATCACCTAAGACAACTCCCAAGTCACACTAGTGAAATGTGTAGGTAGCTTCCCAAAGTACTACTTCCACCATGTGTACTTAAGAAGTCACCCTACACTACGCATAAGATACTCAACAAGTCATAATACTTTCATTTATAACTAGACATAAAGCACATGCTTTACAGTATCATATAAGGGCACTTTCCTTTACTACAACCTTAGTCATAACTCATTTAGTTCAAATCATAAGTAGACCACCCTCATAACCCCTTCAAAAGCTTACTTATGCAATGTACACACAGAGTCCCTTAACCTCACGTACACTAACTAAACTTATTTAGAAGCCATAAGTGCAATTCACATTAATCATAATTCATGTCTTGACATAGAGAATTCAGTTACCATGCATTCATACAACTCACACATACATAACATAAGTAATACTTTCGTACATATACTAATCTTATCCTTTCTTGGAGTTCACTATTGCAATGTATGGGTAGGGTCCATAGTCCTACCTATACTAGGTAATCCCTTCAAGGAATTATGATTGGAGACCATAATCCTATCTTAGCTTATTTCTTACTTTGAGAGACATACCAATAATCGACATTGACCATGTGAGCTACATAGAGTCTGGTGTTCTAATCCCACACCCAAAAGAGAGGGTTACCACATTCCTAAGGTGTAACCAATTGGACACAGCTATATAGGTTTAACCACTAGCTATAACCTACGGGGGCATGTAGTTATGGAACATTGAGATTTCTCCTAGAAACCTTGACTTGCTAATGTGGATGTTTTCAATTCATATGCCCCCTTCACACCTTAACTAGACAACCCTTAACTACTCTAGATAAGTACTTATTCATTGATCATGATTTCTTAACTTAAGTCATTACATTCATTAGTTCATTTCAGACTCATTCATCACATAAGGACATTCAAGTAATAGTCTTTGAAAATACTAGGGACTCTATTTAACACTTTCAAAACCTATTGTGCAATGTGGAGATAACGTCCCATACCACCACCTAAACTTTATATAACTTCTCTAATGCTAGTAGGTATCCCACATGATGAAAATAGGTAATAACCGACATAGACCATGATAGGTAGACATGGGATCCAGAGTTCTAACCTACTCTTGTGAGGGTGTTCTTTTTTCCAAGGGTATAAGTAGGACACATCCCATGTAGGCACATGGTTAAGGAATATGAAGGGATTTTATCCACTCTACTCTCATTCACAAGTAGACAGATGTAGTACTTTAGTCTCCTTCTCAAGTAGAGCTATTTCCCATAACACACTCACTCTGTGCTACCCTGTTTTCTCATAAAGTAAATGACATTATAGGATTATATGATGAGTTTCCATATGTAGTTCATAACCCAATCACATTCACCCTACCAAAGAATTTCATTAGGGCTGCTTTTCAATGGTCTCTAAGATATCTGATCATGACTTTCCTAAGGATTATATTATGTTGTTAAAGACAATCAACCCTAAGTCCATCATCCTTTACATGAAGGACACCGTGAAAGATCTCGACCTCAAATTTATAACATAACCTTACCACTACATTTAAGGTTCCATGTACTGGACCTTCTTAATATTATTTAAGGTATCACATATCATTCATTCATACATTACAAGGGTGCACTAATACTAACTTGTCAAGACATATCTTATTCACATATCATTCGTACATGTATCAATTAAGGGACACAAGTCTACAAAAATAAGACACAACATTCTTTACTTTATCACATATAGCATATCATTCTTTGAAGCACATAGGAATGACCCTTATCATCTTTATGTAATCCTATATATTACTATAACACCATCGATATAAATATTATAGACTCCTTAGTCAAGAAGGAACAATTATGTATCAACTCGAAGACTATACAAATGAACACATAGTCATAATCTAACATAATCTCCTAATATAAATAGAAGTAAAACATACTTTTACATTACTTCATATGTATATAAATATGCTCATACATCACATAAATCAATCACACAAATCCTCATATTACTTCATGTAGTATCGCCAAGGCCATGATCATCATAATACATAAAGAAATACCGAAAAGGCCACATTAATTAACATCGCACTGCCACAGTGAGTGAACCATACCAATAATCATTGTAATACATAATATTAAGATCATTAGGGCATCATACCACCCATTCAATCTCACCACTTCAATCAAAAGATAAATCATCCAATTCAATGCCAATAGACCCTTACCTATAGCCATGAACATCAATTCATTACATAGACTATTATACTCAATGAATATAGGAAAATTCAATATAGATTTATCAATCTAATACCAATTATACATCAATTGAATAAAATTCTTATGTCATTCAATAGACCATAAAAAACAACACTAGAATTCATAAGCATTAAGTCAATATCAATTCAATATGCTTAATATTCAACGGATCTAAGAATATGGAATACTAAATTGTTAAAATTTAAACATACTACAAACAAATAAATCATAATCTATACATATATCAAGAACCTATAAAAATCTACACATGAATTCAATGATATCAAAGCATCATGTCACAACACATATTTTGTTCAAATTGAAAGATTTGAGAAGGTCAAGGTTTCATGGATATTTTCATTGGAAAACATCAATTATATATAAATTATATCATATCTTAATGTTTTAAAACGTGTCATGCAAGAACCCAAGACAATATAGAAATTGGACTTTTTCATCATTTTGAAATCTTTGAAAATCATCTTTGAAATTGACTCTACCGTGATAGAAAGACTTAGATGAATTAATACCATACCTTTTAAGGATAATAAAATTATAAATTAAGAATAAAATCCATTGAAGATCCATCTTCAAGCTCTTTCTTCACTTTGAGCTCTCATGGAGGCTTTTGAAGAAACTTTGGGAGGGAATGGGTTTTGATTTAGATGCCAGGGTTTAAATGATAGTTTTATGACTTATATACTATTATAATACCATTAAACACCCAAAATAACCGTCCTCCTATTTTATAAGACTTGGGGTGAATTTCCCCTAAAACCCCAAGCGTTAGTAGAAAAGCTGGGAGATTTCAGCACCATCGATGCCCTAGCATCTACGGTCCGTGGGTGAGACCACGCCCCGTCGATGGGGTTTGTTGGTTGCATATGAAACTCCTCAACCATAGTATACATGGATTCATCAAATCCACCCATCGACGGTCCGTCTCCTGGTCGACTAGCCATCGTTTGAGGCAGTCGATTGCCACTGCCTTGTAGAGTTGAGCTCAAGCCGGGGTCCTTCTTCTAGGGCCCCTTTTGGGTTCTAAGTGGAGTCATACCTGGACGTTAAACTTCTATAAACATAAGTATTGGTGTTAGAAACATTTCCAAACAATTTAAACATTAAACAAGCCACACAACATGCTAAAATTCATCGAAACACACAAGTACGTCTAATGGCTGTCTTTCGAACGTCAGCGAACGATCTTGGACGTTTCACCTCCAAACCTTAACAAAGTAAAAATTCTGACTATAAACACTATTATAAAAAATATATGGACCTCATACACTCATTACACTCATAACCACATGAAAACACATAAGGCACATAGGTGACTAGTCGTCGAAAGTCTTGGTCGTCCCTTGACGTTTGACTTCAAACATAACCCAAATATTGAGACATTACCTAAAACATAATATTAAACCATCTTAGGAATTAAGAATTCATGTAAAACACATTAGTCCGTAGTATCACCTAAGTTATTTTTGGAGGTGTTATAGTAAGGGCTTTTGGTACAGAATTGGATGATTTAGCTATGGGTTGAAGTTATGAGAATGGCATGGTTTAATGATGACCTGATTCTCTTTAATATATGTTAATTTGTCTTGAATTATGTTGTAATTAGTATTTTCCACTTATGGTGGTGGTTCCATGTGCTTTCCTTGCAAATGATGTAGCCTCGTCGATGTTACTTTATGTATTATGATGATCATGGCCGTGTACCCATTAATTTATATATTGTGATGATGTGTGTAGTTAATTATGTGAAGTATGATCATGTTCATCTAGTTGTGATTAAGTAAAAGTATATGTTCATGTATTGATTTTGTTTCGTAATCATGATAGACTATGACTATGTCTTTATATGTAGTCTTAGAGTTGACGCATGATTATTGCTATTTGACTATATGAGTCTGTAATGGTCATATATATGATGGTATATTAGTGTATAATATGACATATAGATGATAATGGTAATTCCTATGTGCTTGTTGAATGATATGCTATGTGTGGTAAAGTGAAGTATTGGTGTGTCTACTGTGGCATACTTGTGTCCCTTACATGATACATTATGATTGTGAATGTGAGATGTCAAGATTTAGGATTCTAAAGCCTATTAATATTTTATGTATGAATGATATGAGACCTTGAATGATTCTTATAAGGTCATTTATGTTTAACCTTGACCCTAGTGGTAAGGTTATGAACCTTGTAGTCGAATGCTGTAAAGGTATCCTTCATGTATGAATGATGGACTTAAGGTTGGTTAGATGGAACAACATCATATCATCCTTAGGAATGTCATTATAGCTATCTTCGTTGCCTTTGTAAGCAGTCCTAGGGGACCTCGTTGGTTGGGTCAATGGTATTCAGTTATGAACTAGATAAGGAACCTATTCATGTGATCCTTTAATGTATATTACTCTATGAGAACAAAGGCTAGCACAGAGTGATTATGGTAAGAGACGTATATACTGTTAAAGGATGAGGATTGAGTGTAATGAAAACCCTTTATATTCCTTAACCATCTACCTACATGGAATGTATTCAACTTCTACCATTGGCCAGTAGAACATCCTCCATCGGAGTTAGTTAAAACTCTGGATTCCATGCTTTGCTACCATGGTCTATGTCGGTTATTTCCTATTCTCATAATATGGGATACATAGTAGTATTGGAGAAGCTCTATGAAGTTTAGGTGTTGTATGGGACACTATCTAGACATTTAACAATAGGCTTTGATGTTGTTAGTGAGAATCTCTATATCTTTAACAAGACCATTACTTGAATGTCCTTTATGAGATGAATGTCTCTTAAATAAACTAATGAATGTAATGACATAAGTTAGAAAAACATGTCAATTTAATAAGTGCTTGTGTAAAGTAATTAAGAATTGTCTAGTTATGTTCTAAAGGGGGAATAGGAATGATCACTCCGTGTCTTACCTAGATAAGTCTTAAGAATGACTATATTTAGGAAAGTTGGTGGATTTAGTAGATATGATCCAAATATAGGTAGTCTTAAGGATTATTTAGTTAATCTTGAAGAGGTGAACCACAGACATTATCTTTTTTATTTACATAAGTAAGTAAATTGATAACTTTTGTAAGGGAGAATCATCTTATCCTACGTAATATATAGGATATCTTCAGTGTATGTGAAGGGATTTTATGGGCGGTCACTTCACAACACACTCAAGTGAAACATAGAATCACCTTTTGTAGGAGGATCATGTTTAAATGGTTGCTGTATTGTAAGTGTGTATATCTCATTATATGTGGTCTTAAGGATCATTTAGGTTTTCTTATAGAGGGTGTATGTGTGGTCTCTCTTTGTGTTAATTAATTCGTTGGATTGCTTTCAATGAGAGAATTACATGGTAGAGAGTGTGAAGGAGTTCACTGTAAAGCTTCTCTAAAGATGTGATGAATTGCATAATTGTTATCTTATGTGTTTATAAGGATTTAAATGTTGCTATTATTCTTATATTATGTTATTTAAATCAAAAGAAGCATATTTCCAATAAATGTCTGTTTTCATGATTTTATGCATTAAGTCAAACTTAGTACAAGTATTTGTACTAATTCCATACATTTTTTCATATATAAAGGTGTAGGTTGAAGGTGAGAGGGATCGTGAAGAAAATTTTGTATTCTAGATATTGTTCAAGCAAAGTTGAAGTATGTCCTCACTTGACTCGAGGGCATATATGTCATTTATTTCACAATATTGTAATAGACTAAGTATTACTATATTCGTAATATATGGGACGTTCTCCAAGTATTTTTTAGTCTAAGAAAAGCATATGTTGAGACTTGGTATTTCTACGATTTTTATATGAAAGATGTTTTAAGATATTCATGTGAAAAGTTTTAATTCTGCACTACTTTTCATATGTTTATATGGGATGAATGATATGGAACGGCTTGTACAAGAACTCCGTGAGGTCAAGTACACCGGTTGCAATCTGAGAGTGCCATATCTTATAGGGATTGCTCTAGGGATGTGACACTTATTGAGATCATTTTACAAGCCTTAATACAAGAGATAATACGACCTCTAGGAATTGAATTTCCCCATTCCATTCTATGGCGGGCCCATTTAGAAAATTGAACTTGACAATTCCTTTTCTACAATCAATGGAAAAAAAACAATCATCCAACCAATCCATCCCCAAAATGATATAAAAGTTAAGCATATCAAGTTCTACAAATTAACCATGAGTAATTGTATTGGGAAATATTATAGGAAAATTTCTATATACCTCTTTGCAACCATCAACTCATCTACCCGGGTACTTACAATTAAAGGTTCATTTAGGATATTGGGACATATCTCAATATTTCTATCTATGAAGGGAGTAACGGAAGATAATGTAACATCAGGATCAAGTAAAGTATCGAGAAGACTTGTAACATACCCGTCACAACACAAGGAGAACTCTCTTGTTCACCCCTAGAGTGAAGAGCATAAAAGCGATTATTCTTTTGAGCATCCACATTAGACCTACTAGCTTGGGCTTGCACACATCCTTTTTCTTGCCCCTTCAAATTTGGGCAATCTTTAACCTTGTGGCTGCTCTTGTCACCCTCAAAGCAATTTTCTATCCCACAAGGCAATCACTATAATTTTTCATACCACACTTTCCACAAGTTGGTTTCTTGCTTGGTGAGCTAGTACCTCTTCCCTTTTGATACTGTGGGTTAGACACCATATAATCACCAACCTTGGAAAATTTGGAAGGAACTTGATTACAAAACCTATTCTTGAACATAGGTTTGTTTTTAATGCCAATCCTACCCTTAGAGGAACCCTTTTCATAAGACCTTGCCTTCTTGGTCTGCCTACTCTTTCTCCTTAACCTAGTTTCTTACACTTGTTGAGAATGATTCATGAGATACGAGATAATCATATTATCATGCAGCATAGCCGAATAACATGCTCCACCAAGTCATCGAACACCTCCGTGAGTAAACAACTCATCTCATAACTTGAGTTTGAAACCAAGGATGGAGCATACTTGGACAACTTAGTGAATTTCAAGGAATAGTCAAGTACACTCATACCTCCTTGATGAAGCTTGATGAATTCCACCATCTTATCTTCTCTCATATCTCTTGGAATTAACCTATCAAGGAAAGCTTTATTAAAGATCTCCTAAGTCATCGGATCACCTCTTAATACCCTATTATCCCTCCATTGCACATGCAAAGTTTGGGCCACATCTTTGAGTTGATAAGCCTCTATGTTGGACTTCTCAATTTAGGTCACACCCATAACATATAGAATCTTATAGAATTCATCGAGGAAATATTAAGCGTCCTCAACCAAATTAAACCCAAAGAACGTATGTGGATTCATTCTTCTAAAGTCTCTTAAATGAGAGGCCATATTTTTAGCATGTTGAGGCACTGGAGGTCCAACCTCCCTATTAATTTGAGCAAAAATGGTTAGGACTTGTGAAGAGACGGCATTAGCTTGAGAGGTCATGGATTGGATTAAAGTGAGAAACACCGCCCTTATCTATCTTGTCACTTACGGGGAGTACCTCCTATAGGTAACATGATGTACATGACCTCTCAGAGGTCTTATAGAAGCACATAATTATCCTTCATCGCATTATAATAGGTAACTTTAGCAGAAAATAAAAAATTTGTTAGAACATCATATGCTAGAACATACTTATTCATATATATATATATTATATATATATATATATATATATATTATATAGATATATATATTACATAATAATTATTGTTGTCTCCTTTGCCATCCCAGTCTCAACATCATAAAGAGTAATTTATAGACACAACCCTTACAACATACATAAGTACATTAATAAAAAATTTACAATGAACTAGACATAGGACTTCCTTTGACATAAGGATTTCTTTCCTTGATCTTGGGAATTGACATATCAAGCTCCTCAAAATTATAGACATCCTTTAAGCATCCATAACCTACATTTGTGTAAAAAGTATAGAAGAATGGAGTAAGTACAATAATGCATTAAGTATGGCAACCATGCAAAAACACTTATTTAAAAGAGACAATTTCTTGAAATAATACTTCATGCCCTTTCATGAAAAACATCATTAAACCCTCATAAAATAGTATTTATATCATTCACATACTTCATATATACATATTCAAAAGTCAAACATCATACAAAACCACACATAGAAGTTATGCCATATTTTGGGTCACTTTATAGTGAGCTCATTCACATTGCGCTGAGTATTCTCCTCTTTACAGTGAACTTCTTTTAACTCATTAACTCCTATGAAACACTCCTGTGACACTTGAAGCAATTAATCATCTTAAGTCCACAAGGAAAACTCTACATACAACTTACATTAGTCAACACATACATTCATAGAAGTATAAAACATCAAAGACATATTTAAGTCAACACTCTATGGCTTTACAGTGAGCTACATCAACTCACACATCTATTTACTTCACGTCACATAAAGCATTATAAAACCTTACTCACAATCCTGCTCTAAGTTTACTAGTGCAATGTATATGTGAAAACTCATAACCTCACACATACTTAGTAGACCTATCATAAGACCACAAGCCATAACACTCTATTTCATATATAACATAGCAAGTGAAGAAAACTGCATTCATGTCTAGCAAGACCTTTATCATATAGTCATTTAGACCAACATAGTGCATATAAGAAGATACCACATCACATAGATCTATTAGGACTCATTTCATGCACTTCAACACAATAAGTATACAAGTACTACCAAGTCATGAATAAGGAACATATTAATCGACACATGTATTAGAACACCGTCCTCGGACTTCCCTCAAGAAACACTTGTGCAATGTATAGGTGAAGTCCCATACTCCCACCTCACTAAGAAACTACCCTTAGGTTATCCTATTTAGAGTCCTTACTTTACTTCCATTGTCGATTTTACATTAGGGAAACTATAGCCTTAACCGACACTAAGACCATGGGTGCTAAAAATTGAATTTGGTGTTTGAGAGCCTAAATCAACGGAAGGTGTTCTTACCTAACCAAGGTAGACAAATAACACATAATAGTATACTACTTAATTCACATGCTAGATCCTCTATGGCAAGCGTAGTTTTTGAACTTAGAGGTACATGTAAAAACCCTTATTATAAAAATTGGGGCAATTTGGTAATTCACTCATGGAAACATCACTCTATTCCATTTGATCTATGAGTCTAACAACCTTATGAAAATTATGGTGACCTACCTTCCTCCAATTGGAAGGGATACCCCTAACTTCAAGTTCACTCGATGCTAAGCTAAGTTACTTTTTTATTAAAAAACGTTTATTAACCTTGGTAATAAAAACATAGGTTTTAGGAGACTGACTCCTCATTTGATTAGCTCATAGGTCATAGATGAGAGTTCATCAACCTAAATCATGTGAGTAACTCATTCACATGGACATAGCATATGGAAGCACCTATCTAGTTTTAGGGTACACATGAGAAAAACTTTCAAGGCACCTCTATTTACTAGATCTTCATACATGTGTGTATGGATACTTATATATGATCAAAACTTTCACATAACACATAAATGTCACACATGGTCATTTATTAATGCATAAGTCTATAGGTGTACCTATATGAGCAATACATTCAAATCCACACTTTAAGACACTATGCACATTCATATATCATCATATAACATACTTAAAGACATAGCATATAAGTCATTTTCATTACGTGTCCATACATTCATTTTCATAAACATAGATAACGATAACTAAGAACTATCCTATGAAGGTACACATGTGCAATTCATAGACAAGGTCCCATACCCATGCCCATACTAGTAAACTATCAAGTAACCCTAGTAAAGGGAATACATAACATACATAACATACATTTACCTTACATGCGTAGTAGTAGACATCTAGTGAATATAACATCAACCTTTTATTAGACACTATGACCATTTACTACATTGTAAGCATGCATAATGTATGGGTATGTGTGTGTCACATCCCGAGACCACACCCTAGAAGATATGGCACACACGGAGTGCAATGGGTGTACTCGACCTCCTGGCGGTCTTAGACAAGACCTTATGTATTATTCATCTCATACAAATAGTGAAAAGTGCGGAACTAAAACTATTCACAAAACATTTCACAGTCTTTAAAACTCTTTCATACAAAATAAAAGAAAATACTATGTCTAAATCTCATCAAACATCGACACAAGAATACTTTCAGACACGGCCCATACAATACTAATATAGAAATACCTAGTCTATTACAATATGCCAATGGAAAAAAAGACATCTATATATGCCCTCGAGCGAATTGAGGACATACTTCACTTTGCTTGAATAACTATAGAATCAAAGCTCTCTTTCACGATCCTTCTCACCTTTCACCTATACCTTTAGAGGTAATAAAATGTATAGAGTTAGTACGAACACTAGTACTAAGTTTGGTATTATGCATAAAATCATGAAAATAGACAATGATTAGAAATCTGCATATTTTCATTTAAAAATAATATCATAATCATATGAACAACATTTAACATCTTAGAAACACATAAGATAACATTTAAGCAATTTAACAAATTTTTGAAAATTCTCACAGTAAGCTAAGTTACTTTACAGTAACCACTTTTTCAATGTTACAATGAAGTATCTTACTTCACAGTAACACTTCCCAAGCTTGAAACTCTCTCACTTAACCCTTTCCTAAGACTCACTTAAGTAAGACAAAGAGATACTTCCCATACAATCTCTCTAGGCACACCTCAATGATCCTTAAGATCACCCATAATGAGATCAACACACTAACAAGACATCAAACATATGAACATGAAATCCTTGTACCAAAGGTTATTCTAACTCTCACTTGAGTGAGTTGTGAAGCGGCCGCCCATAAAATCCCTTACACACACTATAGAGGTCCTATAGTACACATATGATAGAATGATTCTCAGTTAAGACAACAACATATAGATAACATTACATTGTCTTATCAAACGCTATCAAAAGACTTACTTAAGTATATCAAGAAGATAACATCCATGATCGACCTCTTCATGATTACCTAATTAATCCATTAGACTTCCTAAGGCCTAGATCATGCCTAGATATTCAACCCTTTTCCCTAGCTAGATACATTCTTAAGACTCATCTACGTAATATGAAAAGTGATTGTTACTACGATCCGTTCATACCATAACTAGACAACCCTTAACTACGCTGGATAAGTACTTATTTATTTAACATACTTTCTTAACTTAAGTCATTACATTCATTAGTTCATTAGTTATATAAAGACATCCAAATAATGAACTCTTACTAACACCTTCAAAGCCAATTGTGCAATGTCTAAATAGCGTCCCATACCACCACCTAAAACTCATAGAACCTCTCTAATGGTAGTAGGTATCCGATACGATGAGAATAGGAAATACACAACATAGACCATGATAGAAAAGCATGGAATCAGAGTTATATCATACTCCCGATGAGGGTGTTCCACTTGCCAATGGTAGAAGTTGGACACATCCCATATAGGCACATTGTTAAGGAATATGAATGGCTTGCTATGTACTCTAGTCTCATTATTTAACTAGAACTACTTTCCTTAGAATACTCAATTGGTGCTAGCCTTAGATCTCATAGAGTAATTTACATTAAAGGTTCATATAAAGGGGTTCCATATCAACTTAATAACTCAATCACGTTTACCCTACTAAAGAAAGGTCCACTAGGGCTACCTTACAATGGTGAAAAGAAGCTCATAATGACTTTTCTAAGATTTGATATGATATTATTCCAGCCAACCAACCTTAAATCTATTATTCCTTTACTTGAAGGATACCATTACGGCTTTCGATGTGAACATTCATAACCTTACCACTAGGTTGAAGGTTTCACATAAAGAACCCTCTTAACCTAATTTAAGGTCTCATGTCATTCATACATACAAAACTAAGAGGCTTAAACATCCTAAGTCAATACATCTCGTAGTCATAGTAATACATGCATCAAGTAAAGGACACGAGTTAAGCAAGACAAGACACAACATACTTCACTTTAACACATATATATGTCATTCTAGAAGAACATAGAAATAGCCATTATCATGTTTAAGTCATCCTATACACTACCATATATCATAAATATGACAATCATAGACTCATATAGTCAATAAGGAATAACCATACATTAACCCTAAGACTATTCACAGAAAGCCATAGACATAGTATAACATGATAACCTAAATAGCATCAATGGAAGAACACATATACTTTAAGACTAAATATCATGTAGAGAGATTTGATAAAACATCGGATAATCAACTGGACAAGTTATCAAAATTACTTCATGTATTGTCGACAAGGCTATGATCATCACATTATTAATAACGAGGAAAAGTCCCCATCAACTGCAAGTAAGGCACATAATATCGCCACCATAAGTGGACCATACAATTCACAACATAATTGATGTCTAAATAAAATAAAATGAAGGGAATTAGGGCAGCATACCACCACTACATCCTCAACACATTAATCCAATGCTAAACCATACAATTAAATACCATAAGGACCTTACCCATGACCATAACCAACAATTCAATACATAAACCTAGATATCAATTGAATTCATTTTTTTTACAGCAATCAATAGCCCATATAAAACTACACTAGAATTTATAAGGATTAGATCAATATTACTAAACTCACAAAGTAGTAAAAAAATAAGTGTTCATCAATTACATGGGTTCAGAGGTTAATTGAGTTAAAATAATCTAATTAATAAAAATACAATCGATTTTCAATGGTTAAAAACCTTTAATGCAAGAACCCATGCATAGAACATGAAATAGACAATTCATCTCTGCAATCTTTAGAAAATATCTTTGGAAGTTGGGCTGCATGATGAATAGCATTTCAAGGATAAAAAATCATACCTCAATGAATCTAAATATTCAATTTAATGAAGAATTTCCACTCAATTTTCCACTCCAAGCCCTTCCTTAAGTTTTTGATCCAATGGAGCTTTTAGATAATTTGTAAGGAAATTTGTGTTTTGATTTGATAAATGAAATCTTCTAAGTGTTTTGGACTTTTAAACATATTTAAAATAACCAAAAGACCCTATAGGATCCACATTTTTTTTACTTATATGTGGGGTGAATTTAAAACATCACCCCTGAACTAAACAGTGGCCTGCTCAGGAAACACAGACCATCGACAGCTGCCCATCGACTGCCCATCGCTTGACCAACGCACCGTCGTGTTGGTCCGTGCTTTAGACTGAGGCTTGTCTTTTGATGATTATTCTCCCACGTCTAAGTATCCACCAACGTTAATCATCTACGGGGCGTCGATAGGCCCACGAGCCGTCATTTTCCTCCGTCTTTCTTGGACACCAACTTGGGTCCTTCCTCAAGGACCCTTTGATGGTCTTTGAGGATGTTTTCCTGGAATTTTCCAACCCAAACAGCTTGTTTACGAGTTTTGGAACTCTCACATTAATTTCATCCAAAACCAACACGTAAAACTCAATGAAAAATGCCAAGGTACAAAATGTCATTTCAAGGAAAACCTTTCGAACGTCATGGATGTTCTAGGACGTTTGACCTCCAAACTTAAAAAAACATGACACATTGAATTTATACACGTTAATAAATAATTTAAGGACCATATAATATCATCAATGACACATAAACATATAAAACCACATATGAGGCATATAGGTGACTTGGTCGTCGACCGTCTTAGTCGTCCCATGACGTTTGACTTGCAATGCCTCTAAACTATTAGACACTGCCTCAATAACAGAATTTAAGACACTTTAGGATCTTAGACCACTCATGAAAAACATGTTAGTCTCTAGTTCACCTAAGTAATTTCAGGGATATTACATTCTACCCCACTTGGACAACACATGTCCTCGAATAACACTTTTCCACTATACGAACATTTCCCTGAAAAGAGATTCAACTTAAAATATCATGACCATACCATATAAAAAATCATACAATACAAAAATCAATAGAAAATCAATTTCAGATAACCTAGAGGATAAAAAGACAACAAGAAACTAGAAGAAATTCTCTAAATCATTATTGTATAAAACTCGCGTGCTTCATTCATTCCAAATAGCAAAAATCACTTTATCTTAAATATCATAATCATATATATCATTTCTAACCACATTAAAAGAATTTTATAGCAAAGAATGAATTTATCATTTTTTCAAAAATTGCTGTGAACAGGCACACATTATAGTGAATTTTTAATTTTTCCAAAAATACAACTTTTAGGAAATTCATGATAGAAACATACTACTATGCAATATAGAACCACCTACAAACATATTACAACATAATCATAATTTTATAAAATGCACAATGCAAGGAATAAATTAAATTCAATTTCAACAAGACCCCTAAACACAATGCAACATACAACATAGTTCTATGCCTCTCTACTCTCAAGCTTGAGTTGAATCGAAAAGATGAAAGAATTCTTCAAAACTACTATACTCACCATACACTCTATCTTAACTTATACCACTAAATAAACACAACTTACCATCATTCCTCATCCTCATCCTCATCAATCTTTAATCCTTTAGTCTGGAGTGCATAGAAACGACTCTTATTTGGACCTTTATCATTGGAACATTAGAAGAAACTTCCTTACCATCTCTTCCTCTAGAAGCAATGGTAGGACTATCTCTCACCTTGTTTCATTCTTTAGGCCAATAAAAATCAAATCTCGTTAACCTTTAGGCAATCCCCAAAGTTCCTCTTTCCACAAGTGACACATGCAGGTTTTCCATTTTCAGAACTACCTGCTTTCTCCAATTTCACCTTAGCACACTTAGGTTCTTCTTGAGTTTGAGCCCTCTTCTTAAACCTAATTTGATATTGGTTAGGAGAACAACTCCTTTTCTAGTTTCTAGACATCCTCTTAAGTTTAGATTATTCAATTGATCGGGTATACACCATGAGTCTAATTAGAGTCATATTATCATGTAACATGGTTGTACATCATTCCTCCATCACTAGATCGGCGACACCCATCACAAAATGACTCATCTCATCCCTTGGATTAGACACAACGGATGGGACACATCTTGATAACATTGAGAACTTCGAAGAGTACTCCTCAACACTCATACTGCATTTTGAGATTTATAAACTCCTCTACTTTAACTTCCCTACTCTTATGGGGAAAGTACTTCCCAAGAAAAGCTTCCTTAAATTCTTCCCACTCAACAGGACCCGATTCCACCGGCCTATTGTCCTTCCATTAATTTTATCACACTTGAGCAACCTCTCTCAATTAATATGAATCTAACTCCGCCTTTTCCCTACAAGTCACCCTCACAACTCTAAACACCTGGTACACTCCAGCTCGAAACTTTTAGGATCCTCTCCCGACTTAGCTCCAAGAAAAATAGGCCTCATCCTCATAAAGTCTTTTAACCTAGAGGTCATAGTTTCCTATACAACATTCACCCTAGGCACCATACTCAAATTCATTGAGTAGTGAGGGCTCGGGCTAAAGCAAGCAAAGCCTCTATTGTATAACAATTACTCAACTCAAGGTGAATTACGATAACATCATTACCACTTTTCACAATAGGGAGTTGATCATCTTGAGGATGTTGCTCAAGTTCCTTAACTTGAGGAGGAATCTCCTCACGTACATAATTCTCTTCAACTCTCCTAGCCGATGTCCTCCTCGTATTCATCTTCCTAGAAACACAAGGAAAACCATAAGAAAAAATTACTCATAACTTTTACTTTATGGAACGACATAGGAATAGAAAAGTAGGGAAACTCTATCATCCTATAGCCTCTCGCCCATAGATGTTTCGCGACTCACACTGATAGTCCAGACTCTACTAGATGTTACTTGATGAGACCTTTTGATTCCTAATACTACTATCATAACCTATGTTCTAATACCAAGCTTCTCATATCCCGAGACCACACCCTAGAAGACACGACACTCTCGTGGTGCAACTGGAATACTAGACCTCTCAGGGGTCTTATACATGAACTTACGTATTGTTTATCACATATAAATAGTAAAAAAAATTGCGGAATTAAAAATTTTCATAGAACATTTCATAGTCTTTGAAATCTCTTTTATATAAAATCATATGAAATACTAAGTCTCCATCTCATCAAACTCAGACACGATAATACCATGGGATATGGCCCATACAGTACTAATATAAAAATACTTAGTCTATTACAATACTTCAAAGAAAATAAAAGACATCTACATATGCCCTCAAGTAAATTGAGGACATACTTCACTTTGTTTGAATGACTCTAAAAATCCACGATCTCATTCACTATCCTTCTCACTTTTCACCTAAAACTTTAGAGATGATAAAATATATGGAGTTAGTACAAACAATTATACTAAGTATTACAATATGCATAAAATCATAAAAACGGATATTTATTAGAAATATGCATCTTTTCATTTAAAATGATATCATAGTCATAAGAACAACATTTTACACCTTAGAAACACATAAGAAACATTTGAGAAATTTAACACATTTTAAGAAAATCTACATAGTAAGCTCACCCACTTTACATTGTCCATTTTTCAATGTTATAGTGAAGTCTCTTACTTCACAGTAACTCTTCCCAAGCATGCAACTCCCACACTTTAACCTATCCTAAGACTCACTTAAGTAAGACAAAGAGAGACCACCCCTAAAAGCTCTCTATGAACACCTAAATGATCCTTAAGACCACCCATAATGATATTAACACACTTACAAGACAGCAATAATATGAACATGAGATCTTCCTACAAAAGGTGATTCTAAGTCTCACTTGAGTGAGTTGTGAAGCGACTGCCCGTACAACCCCTTACACACACACTTAAGATATCCTTTAGACTAACTATGATAGAATGACTCTCATTTAAATATATGAAAAAAACATATAGATATTATAACATTCACTTACAAAGTTATATCAAAAGACTTATTTCAGTAAATCAAGAAGATAACATCCATGATTTACCTCTTCAAGATTAACTAAATAATCCTTAAGAGAACAAAAGGCCTAGATCATACCTACATATTCAACAATTTTCCCTTACTAGAGTTATTCATAAGACTCATCTAGGTAAGATAAGAAGTGACATTCCTATGCCCCCTTCACACCTTAACTAGAAAACCCTTAACTATTCTATATAAGTACTTATTCCTTTAACATACTTTCTTATGTTTAAGTCATTACGTTCAGCAGTTCATTTAAGACTCATTCATCTAATAAGGACATCAAGGTCTTGGACAAGACCTAGGGACTCTAACTTACACCTTCGAAGCCTATTGTACAATATGTAGATAGAGGCTTATACCACAACCTAAACCTCATAAAACATATATAATGCCAGTAGGTATCCCATATTATGAGAATATGCAATAACCCAAATAAAACATGATAGAAAAGCATGGAATCCGGAGTTCTATGTTACTCCAAAGAAGGTGTTCCACTTGCCAATGGTAGAACTTGAACACATCCCATATAGGCACATGGTTATGGAATATGAAGGGCGTGCTTTGTATTCTATTCTAATTCTTTATGTAGAATTACTTCCCTTACCGTACTCACTCGGTTCTAGCCTTTGTTCATATAGAGTAATTTACATTAAAGGTTCATATAAAGGGGTTCCATATCAAGTTCATAGACCAATCACGTTTATCCTACCAAAAAAAGGTTCACTAGGGCTATCTTACAATGGCGACAAGAAGCTCATAATGACTTTCTTAATGTTTGATATGATGCAGCTCCAACCAATTAACCGTATGTCTATCATTCTTCTACTTGAAGGATACCATTAGGTCTTTCGACTTTAGATTCATAACCTTACAACGACTTCAAGGTTTCACGTAAAGGATCCTCTTTACATCATTTAAGGTCTCATATCATTCATACATACAAGACTTAGAGGCTTAAACATCCTAAGTCAAGACATGTCATTCTAGAAGAACATAGAAATAACAATTATCATATTTAAGTCATCCTATACACCACCATATATAATCATTATGACCATCATAGACTCTTATTGTCAATTACGAATAACCATACATCAACCATAAGACTATACAAACAAAGCCATTGTCAGAGTCTAACATGATCAACTAAATAACATCAATGGAAGAACACATATACTTTGAATTGCATATCATGTAGATATATTTGATAAAACTTCTAATAATCAACTAGACAAATCATCAAATTTCATGTAGGGCCGACAAGGCTATGATCATCATATTATTAATAACGCTGACAAGGCCACATCAACTGCAAGTAAGGCACATAAAACCGCTACCATAAGTGGACCATACAAATCACAACATAATTGAATTATACTTAACATAAGAAAAAGGGAATTAGGGCATAGTGCCACCAATCCATCCTCACCACTTAAATCTCATGTTAAACAATCCAATTCAATACCATAAGACCCTTAACCGTGGCCATAACAAATAATTCAATACTTAAACTATGATATTCAATGAAACTAGGTATATTCAATATCGATACATCAATATAATACAACCTATATATCAATTAAATACAATTATTACATCAATCAATAGCGCATAGAAAACTACACTAGAATTCATAAGCATTAGATCAATATTACATAACCTACAAAGTAGTCAAAAGAAGAGTTCGTCAATTACATAGGTCAATAAGTTAATTGAGTTAGAGTAATCTAATTAATTACAATTCAATCAATATTAAATGCTTAAAAACCATTAATGTGAGAACCCATGCATAGATCATGATATTGGATAAATAATCTTTGCAAACTTTAGAAAACATCATTCAAAGTTGTGCTCCTTGATTAATAGAGGTTAAAGGATCAAAAATAATATCTAAATGAAGTTAATATTTAATTTTGATGAAGAATTTCCACTCAATTCTCCAATCCAAGCCCTTCCTTGAGTTTTGGATCCAATGGAGTTCTAGGAAATTTCTAAGGGAATTTAATTTTAATTTTAAGGAATAAAATCTTCTAAGTATTTTAGACTTATAAACATATTTAAAATATTCTTAAGGAACCTCCCTTTCTATTATTTTGATCTGTTTTGAATTTAAAACTTCACTTTTCAACTTAACAGTAGCCTGCGCAGGAAATACAGACCATCGACGGCTTGACACTTGACCAACGGCCTTCCTGTTGTTGTCTGGTACTGAGGCTTCTATTTGTTTTACTATACTCCCACGCCTACATATCCACCAATGTTACACATAAATGTGGCATAAACAAGCCCACGAGCTTTCGTTTGCCTCCGTCGTTTGGGGCTCTCTTTGACACCAACTTGGGTCCTTCCTCGAGGACCCTTGGATGGTCTTTGGGGATGTTTACCCGAACATTTCAAACCCAAACATTCTCTAATACCAGTTTAGGACCTCTCACATGACTTTCATCCAAAAATACCACGTAAAACTTGACAAAACATGCCAAGATACAGCAGGTCGTTTCAAGCCAAACCTCTTGAACGTCATGGACGTGCTTGGACGTTTGACCTCCAAACTTCACAAAAATTTACAAACTGCCTTTATACACAATAATAACTTATTTATGCGCCTTATAAACATATGAATCTCAAATAAACACATATAACAAAATATGAGACACATAGGTGACTTAGTCATCAAACGTCTTAGTCGTCCTTTGACGTTTAACTTCCAGTGGACCTAATCTTTTAGGCACTGCCTCAATACAATATTTTAAATAACTTTAGTACCTTAGACATCTAATGAAAATTATTTTAGACTCTAGTTCACCTAAGTCATTTTTGAGATCTTACATTCTCCCCCACTTGGACGACAGTCGTCCTCGAAGGACACTTTGCCACTCTACGAACATTTCCAAGAAAAGATATTCAACTAAACAGATCATGAACATACCATATAACACCTCATACAATAAAAATATCAACAGAATATCAATTTCACATAACCTAGAGGATCACAACACAATAATGAACTAGAAGAAAATCTATAACTTATTATGCTTTAAAACTCAAATTCTTTATTCAAAATGGAAAAAACTCATTTTATAATTAATATCATGGTCATATATATAAGTTCAAACCAAACTACATATGTTTTAGAAAAAAAAATGAATTATTTATTTTTACAAAATTTTACAGTGAGCAGGCATATTACAATGGATTTTGCAATTTTTGTAAAAATACAACTCTTAGGCAATTCAAGATAGACACATACTACTATGCAATATAGAACCACCTAAGCATATCTTACGACATAATCATAACTTTATACAGGTCCCAATACAAGGAATCAATAAAATTTAATTTCAACAACACCCCTAAACACAATGAAACATACAACATACTTCTATAACTTTCCATCTCATGCTTGAGTTGAATAGAAAAGATGAAACAATTAATCAAAAATACTTTACTCACCATACTCCCCATATTAGAAGGAAATAATACCACCAAAGAAACACAATAACTTACCATCATTCCTCATCCTCATCCGGATTTGATCGTTTAGTTTGGTGTGCATAGAAACGCCTCTTATTTGGAGCATCATCTTTTGGAACATTAGGATCAACTTGCTTACCCTATCTTACTCTAGAAGCAATGGTAGGACAATCTTTCACCTTCTGTACTTATTTACCAAAACCATCGCAACTCTTGGTACTCTTTAGACATTCCCAAACGTGCCTCTTTCCAGAAGTAACACATGTAAATTTTCTATTTTGAGAACCACCTCCTTTGTCTAATTTTGACCTTAGCACTCCTAGGTTCTTCTTTAGTTTGAGCACTCTTCTTAAACCTCGTTTGATCTTGATTCTCTTAATTTTAGACTCTCCAATTGATTTGGCATGCATCATGAGTGTAGCTATGGTGATACCATCATGTAACATGGTCGTACGATATTCCTCGATCACTAGATTTGAGACACCCATAAAAAATGACTAATATCATCCCTCATATTAGACACAAGGGATGGGAAATATTTAGATAACATTGAGAACTTCAAAGAGTATTCCTCAACGTTCATATTGCCTTGCTTGAGATTTATAAAATCATCTACCTTAAATTCTATCCTCTAACATAGAAAGTACTTCCCAAGAAAAGCTTTCTTGTATTCTTCCCACTCAATAAGACACGATTCGACAAACCAATTGTCCTTCCATTGAGTGTACCACACTTAAGAAACCTCTCTCAATTGATATGAAGCTAACTCGGCCTTCTCCCTAGAAGTCACCCCCATAGAACTCAACACCTTCTACACTCCATCTAGGAACTCTTGGGGATCCTCTCTCACCTTAAAGCCAAGAAAGATACGAGGATTCATCCTAAAAAAATCTCTTAACCTAGAGGTCATATTGCTTTCCACCACATTCACCCTAGGTTCCACACTTAAATTCGCTTGAGTAGTCATGGCTTGGGCTAAAGTAAGAAAAGCCTCTCTTATATCACTATTACTCAACTCTGGGGAACCATCGGAACATCATTACCTCATTCCTCAATAGGAACTTGATCACATTGAGTATTATGAGGAACTTGATCAACTTCCTCAACTTAAGGAGGAATATCCTCATGCACATCATTATTTTCAACTCCTCAAGCCGGTGTCCTCCTCTTATTCATCTTCCTAGAAACACAAGGAAAACCAAAATAAAAAAGTACTCATAACTTTTACTCTACGACACAACATAGGATTAGAAAAGAAAGAAAACTCTATCATCTTATAGCCTTTCTCCCATAGATGTGTTGCGTTTCACACCGATGGTCAAGACTCTACCTGACGTTACTTGATGAGAGCTTTTGATTCCTAAGATTACTTTCATAACCTATGCTCAGATACAAAGATTTTCACATCCCGAGACCACACCAAAGAAGATACAAAACTCTCCGAGTGAAACCGGTGTAGTCGACCTCTCTGAGGTCTTATACAAGCCCTTGCGTATCGCTCATCGCATAAAAATAGTAAAAAGTAGTGCGGAATTAAAACATTTCACAGAATATTTCATAGTCTTTAAAATCTACTTCATATAAATTCATACAAAATACTAAGTCTAAATTTCATCAAACTTAGACATGAGAATACTTTGGGACATGACCCATACAATATTAATATAGAAATACTTAGTCTATTACTATACTTCAATGGAAATAAAAGATATCTATATTTTCCCTTGAGTCAATTGAGGACATACTTTACTTTGCGTGAATGACTCTAGAATCCAAGCTCTCTTTCACAATCCTTGTCACCTTTCACCTACACCTTTAGATATAATAAAATTTATGGAGTTAGTACAAACAATTGTACTAAGTATGACATTATGCATAAAAAAATAAAAATGGACATTTATTAGAAAAATGCATCTTTTCATTTAAAAATCATATTATAATCATAAGAACAACATTTAACATGTTAGAAACACTAAGATAACCTTTAAGCAATTTAACACATTTTTACAAAATCTTCAGAGTAAGCTAAGTCACTTTACAGTCATCAGTTTTCAATGTTACAGTGAAGTCTCTAGTAACACTTCC
Source organism: Solanum corneliomulleri (assembly GCA_027704805.1). Classification (NCBI taxonomy): domain Eukaryota; kingdom Viridiplantae; phylum Streptophyta; class Magnoliopsida; order Solanales; family Solanaceae; genus Solanum; species Solanum corneliomulleri. Next base: position 29,174,841 of record JAKWIY010003060.1, on the reverse strand, counting down.
CAAGCACGCAACTCCCTCACTTAAAGTTATCCTAAGACTCACTTAAGTAAGTCAAATAGAGACCGACCATACAACCTCTCTAGCCACACCTAAATGATCCTTAAGACCACCTATAATGAGATAAACACACTTACAAGGCATAAATTATATAAACATGAGATCCTCAAATGAAAGGTGATTCTGAGTCTCACTTGAGTGAGCTCTGAAGCGACCACCCATACAATCTCTTACACACACGCTTAAGATATCCAATAGACTACCTATGATAGAATCATTCTCACTTAACACAACAACATATCCATAATATGACATTCTCTTACTAAAGGCTATCAAAAGACTTAATTAAGTAAATCAAGAAGATAGCGTCCATGATTAACCTCTTCAAGATTACCTTAATAATCCTTAAGGCTATTTAAGGCCTAGATAATGCCTACATATTAAACCCTTTTCTCTAACTAGAGCCATAAACTTGGTAAGATAAGAAGTTACCATTCCTATGCCTCCTTCACACCTTAACTAGACAACCCTTAGCTACTCAACATAAGTACTTATTAATTTGACATACTTTGTTATCTTTCGTCAATACATTCATTATTTCATTTGAGACTTATTCATCAAATAAGGATATTAAAGTAATGGTATTGGACAAGACCTAGGGACTCTAACTAACAGCTTCGAAGCCTAATGTGCAATATGTATATAGCATCACATACCATCATCTAAACCTTATAGAACATATCTAATGAAAATAGGTATCTAATATGATGAGAATAGGCAATAACCAACACAGAACATGATAGAAAAGCATGGAATCTGGAGTTCTATCCTACTCTGATGAGGGTGTTCCACTTGCCAATGGTAGAACCTGGACACATTCTGTGTAGGCACGTGGTTAAGGAATATGAAGGGTGTGCTTTACAATCTAGTCTCATTATTTAACTAGAACCACTTTCCTTACCATACTCACTCGGTTCTAGCCTTTGTTCTCATAGACTAATTTACATTATAGGTTCATATAAAGGGGTTCCATATCATGTTCATAACCCAATCACATGTACCCTACCAAAGAAAGATTACTTAGGGTTACCTTAAAATGAAGACAAGAAGCTCATAATTACTTTCTAAGGTTTGATATGATGTTGTTCCAGCCAACCAACCTTAAGTCTATCATTCCTTTACTTGAATGATACCATTACAACTTTCGACTTCAACATTCATAACCATACCACTAGGTTCAAGGTTTCACATAAAGAACCCTCTTAATGGACCCTCTGAACATCATTTAAGGACTAATGACATTTATATATACAAGAGTAAGAGGATTTAGCATTATAAGTCAAGTAATCTCATATTCACTTTCATACATGCATCAAGTAAGGGACACAAGTTAACCAAGACAATTCACAACATACTTCACTTTAAGACATATTACATATCATTCTAGAAGAACACAGAAGTAACCATTATAATCATTAATTCATCCTATACACTACCATAAAATCATATATATGACAATCATAGACTCATATAGTTAAGTAGGAATAACCGTACATCAACCCTAAGACTATACACATAAACCCATAGTCATAGTCCAAGATGATCACCTAAATAGCATCAATAGAAGAACACATATACTTTCATATTACTTCTCATGGAGATAGATATTATCCAACTTCACATAATAAAAATAGAAAAATCATCAAAGTAGCCCGACAAGTCCATGATCATCAAATTACTTAAAATAACTCCTACAAGGCCACATCAATTGCAAGTAAGGCACATAATACCGCCACCATTAAAGATCCATACCAATCACAACATAATTAAAGTCTAATTAACATTTTAATAAAGGGAATAAGGACTGCATATCACTAGTTCATTCTCAATACTTCAATCAAATTCTTAACCATCCAATTTAATACCATAGGGGCCTTACCCATGGCCATAACCAACAATTCAAAACATAAATTATGATATTAAATGATACTATGTCAATTAAATAGGAATTCATCGATCCAATACAACCCATATATCAAAATAATACAATTATTACATCAATCAGTAGCCCATAGAAAATTACACTAGAATTCATATGTATTAGATCAATATTACTTAACCCACAAAGTAGTCAAAACGAGCGTGCATCCATTATATGGGTTCATAGGTTAATTTAGTTTAAATAATTTAAGTAATAACAATTCAATTAATAATCAATGCTTAAAAATCTTTAATGCAAGAACTTATGCATAGATCATATCTCAATTAATATAATTCTTCAATTTGATGAATAATATTCACTCAATTCTCCAATCCAAGCCCTTTCTTGAGTTTCGACTCCATTGGAGTTCAAGGAAATTTCTAAGGGAATTAGGGTTTTTTTTTGAAGAATGAAATCTTCTAATTTAGGCTTCTAAATATATTAAAAATATCCAAAATACCCTTTTGGAATAGCCCTTTATCTCTTTTAAGTGGGGTGAATTTACAACTTCACCCCTCAAATTAATAGTTGCATACACACAAAACACAAACAACCGACAATTGCCCATCGACGGCCCATCCCTTGACCAAGAATTATCCTGTTGGTCCGTGGTTTGGAACTGAGACTTGTATTTTAATACCAATCCTATGTATCCACCAACGGCACCCATGACGGGGTGTTTATAGGCCTATCATTCGTCGTTTGCCTCCGTCATTTGGTGCTGTCTTGGACACCAACTAAAGTCCTTCCTGAAGGACCGCTGGATTGTCCTTAGGGATGTTTTCCAAGACGTTTCAAACACAAACATGTTTGTATACGAGTTTAGGACATCTCACATGAATTTCATCAAAAATAAACACATAAAACATGTCGAAACATGCCAAGATACACAAGGTCATTTCAAGGCAAACCTTTCGAACATCATGGACGTTTAACCTCCAAACGATACAAAACTTGACACACTGCCTATGTACACCATAATAACTAATACAAGAACCTTATAACCTCATTGATCACACATAAACACATAAAACCACATATGAGGCACATAGGTGACTTAGTCATCGAACGTCTTAGTCGTCCCTTGACGTTTGACTTCCAATGCACCTAAACTCTTAGAGACTGACTCAATACGATATTTTAAACCACATTAGAAACACACGCCACTTATGTAGAACATATTAAGCTCTATTTCACCTAAGTCATTTCCGGGATCTTATAGTGTGTACATTGGTCAACATGATCACATTATGGCTATCAACAACATATTAATGAAGCCACCCTCTTAAGACCACAATGCACAACATAGCATAGAACACACACTAAAATTTAGTATAGTAGGCAAGATAACTTCACATTACACTTTAAGACTACTAACATTGGCTATTCACACATTTAAATAGGGATACATACGTAGGGATTATTAACTAATATAACTCATTAATGGAAGCACCTACACTTTACTCGACCATAGATATACGCATGCTTATGAAATAGACATACAACCTAGATCAAAATTAAAATAGGTAAGTAGTCATAAGCTTCACATAGTGTGATCATCATAACCACAAATTTATATGTTCATCCATTTTCCTTCAAGGGCATAGTCACCAACATACTAGAAAGTAGAAGAACATTGACCATTAACCAATTTCACTTACATAGATCATCAATCATATTTCATCAATTGTATCAATCTATGGCAGTATCTGAATAGGTCATTACTCAAATGAAAACATGATTCATCTACCCTAGTATTGAGATCACATCATATAATATAAATAGCATTATCAATCAATAGACTAGAAGAACCTAGAATAATTCACACCAAGGCTTCTTTAATTTTATCATCAAAAATTTATACCCAAAATTCATCCATAATAATAACCTAAGGCAGTAGATACAATGATATTTTCATAATCAAAATCCTACAACAATTGTCATAAAGTCGGTATTCCAGTGAGCATACTATATTAGGAATCCGTGGAAGATAAAAGAACATAGGTTAAGCAAACCTTGATACACATAGATAACATATCTACAATTCATCAATACCATCAAACTAAGGCAGTATATGTAATTATCCCTACATATTCGAATCCTACATTAATGAATAATAGAGGCAAGGTTACTGTGAACACATTGAGACCTAGGCTTGACTTATTCAAATCTTCATATATTGATCCACATGGATTATTCACAATCAATTAAAAATCAATATTCATAATAAATAGTATAAATAAGTATTTAAACATAATATAAAACAAATCCACCATTAACAAGCCACAATCACAATGCCCATGCAAGGACTAAATCGAGTTTCAAAAGGACATTGTTTTATCATGCAATTGGATTAAAATTCATGTTACAATCAATGTGTTAACTAAAATTCATCATTAAGAAGCCTTTGAAAACGTTTGAAAGAACCCATAAAAAGACTGAAGAAGAGGAGATTTGATAATGAAACTTATTTGAAAACATTGATATTAACTCTCTAGATGGAAGGATAACTAGACATGAAGGATATCCACACCTTAATGTGTAATAAGAACTCTAAAACATGATGATTAATCCATGTAAATCAAATTTCAAATCTGTTCTTGAGATTAACCTTCAATGGAGGTTTCTAGAGAGAATTGGTTTTGCAGGGGAACTCCAATTTTTGTAGAATGAATTGGGAATGGGTTGATCACATTTTTTATCACTTAAATACACCCAAAAAAACCAAATAAACCATGTAGGGTATGGTTAGGACGTGGGGTGAATTTACCATTCACCCATTCAGTGAGCTAGTCGCTAGAAATTTCTTACAACCTACACAAACGGCCACCACCGACGCCCAATAGGTCGATCAACAGACCATTTGTGGCTTCTTTCGATTGGCTCTTGGGTTGTTATTTGGAGATCCTTCCCCCAGGATAAGTGTTTCTCGATGACTCCCCATTGACGGGGCATCATTCCACTGATGTGGAATTATTTGGTTCAGTCGATTGACACTGCCAAGGATGAGTCTATATAACCTTTGGGTCCTTCTCTTGGGCTCTTTTGTGGGGCCTTGGGAAATCGTACCTGGACGTTTGCAACATAAATATACTAATTAACATGTTGAATACCATCGACATCATTTTTAAAACAATTACGCGCAACACGTCCAAATATGCTAGGCACACTCAAGACACACATGAACGTCTCAAAGGATAACTTTCGAACATCATGGATGTTTGACATCCAAACCTAATGAAACTCAATAAACTGCATACAAACATCATTATTAATAATATATGGACCTCATAATTTCATTAAACACACATAAGAACATAAAAATACACAAGGCCTTTTAGGTTACGAGTCGTCGAACGTCTTGGTCGTCTCTTGACGTTTGACTTCCAAATAACTTCAAATCACCCATTCATACATTAAAAAACTTGATTAATATTTTAACGATATTATAGTAAAAATTGAGTCTCTAGAAAAACTTACTCATTTTGGGGATCTTACATCTCCGTCGGTCATCGGTGGAGGAACAGCCGAAACTTGATCACCCATAGAAACTTCTTCAAGTGGAGTCACTTGGTTGTCTTGTGGAGGCTCTTGTTTTTCATGAGATCCCTTATTTTCCATTTCTTATTTGTTTTTTCTATATTTTCTCTTCGATTATTCACACCTACAACGATGATACAATGTTTTGGTGAAAGCACATAATAATACTCTAGAGGCACGACCTAGGAATACAAGAAGTTGAGAGTTTCTAAGAATCAGTAGTCTCTCATTGAATAAGAATATACATAGAATTGGTTTAATGAGACATAATTTTTTGGGATTCAACATCACGCTCTGATATCAAGTTTGTCATATCCTTGAAGTACCCCCTAGACGCAACCGGCATCGTTGTCCTTGAAGAGGACTAAGACTAGCCTCTTAGCATTCGTCATTACATTCATAGGTTAAAACTACTTCATGAGGTTTACTTAGGCCTGTAGCTTACACATAATATATTCATATAGAGTATAGACAGACCCTTCATATAATAAGAATACATAGTATTCTACTCTTATGTAAGGTATATATATATATATATATATATAATATATATATATATATATATATATATATATATATATATATATATATATTTATAGATACAATATAGTCTTAAAAAAATGTCCCATATGCAACAATCTAAACAAGAGTAAAACAACTGGGCATAGCCCATACATCAATACTAAAACCACAAATAGTCTATATAATAATAGAACTCAAATGAATGAGAATGAACAATATGTCATTAAGACTAATCAACATCCAATTCTAGATAAGGGCATTGTCTTCGAAGTAGTAAGGACCTATCAAACTTAGAGAATGAGGATCCAAGTCTTCTACAAATGTTATCACGAACTCTTCAACGACCGAAACCTAAAATGTCTTGGAAAATGAGAGAAGCGGGATTAGCACATCACTTGTACTAATTAATGGATCCTATGCACATCGAACATACAAATCATCCTAAATAGGAAATTTCATTAAAACATGGTAATTTACATTGAAAATCATTATGCACATTCAATAACCAATACAAGTTAATAATTCATCTTCATTAAGTCAAGACTTGTACATCAAACGTCCAAAAATACTATGCATAGTAAAGTCAACATGCATATCAACATATTTGAGTACATAATAGAGATGACTATATCATCAAGTTATCATATCAACAAGCATGTATAAGAGTTCATAACTAAAGCAATACCATTACTCTTGGACTCTTTTGAAGTCCACTAGTGCAATGACTAAGTAAGGACTCATAACCTCACTCAACCACTGAAACCCAACAAGAACCATAAGACAAGCGCAACTTCACATACTATATCATTAAGAGTAAACATCATCATACTTTATCAATAAAGACAAACCATATGTTCATAGTTGAAACCAATAATCACATATTGTCATTAACATGTAAAATAAACATATACAAATCATTTACATTCATAAGCACATAAGTACATAAGAACATCCTTCTATGACTTTATATAGGTAAAGTCCTATACCCCTACCTAGCCAAATTAAAATCCCTTAAATTATCCTAATTAAAATCAATTTTGTTACTTCATTTTGCTTTCCGTAACATCTTGACTTAACCAACATAGACCACATGAGCCAGTGTGGAATCTAGTGTCATGCAATCCTACACCGAAAGAAGGTGAACTACTTGTCAAGGTAGTATCAAAATATGAATATAGCATCTCTGTAGATCCACTAGCTAATATTCCTATGGGGGCAACATACTCCAAGAACTAGGATATGTAGTTGGGATCCTATTTATTCTACATGCATTATATTCTCCAATATCATGAGTACATTAGTGATCCTACCTTCCCTATGTGGGAGAGTCTCTTTTAAAATGTCTTTAAACCTTTATTAATTATAGCTTAGTTTAGGTCATAGGGTCTATACCTTATATAGTCATAATCATATCTAAATAGGAATTTCATGAGTATTGTCATTTCATTACAACTCAAACATTTGAGGTTAGCACATTTACACTTTCACATTATTGATAAAGCACATAGGTAAGTCATCACCATCCTTATCTCATTACATCTTATCAAACAACTCACAAGTCATAACTAAAGACATTTTAATTAATGATTATAAAAACCCTAATCATTCTTATATTAAGGTATACTTCAATATAACTTCATGACTAAGTACAAGTAATCATAATTGAAGTAAATTATTGAGATCATAAGACTTACCCCAATCTCCTTCACAATCCATCATCAAGGTTTTAATATCAACAATCCCATTCAACCCAAAAAGGGGTTTAATATCATCACACAATTGCAATAAAAACAATAATGAAGTAAATTGAATCACTCCACCATAATTCATCACTAGTTCATAGCCTAGGGTTAGAGACTTATTCAAATACATGATGTATTTTACAACCTAAGTTAATTATTCAAGAACTATCATAATTGAATTACAAAAAATCATAATATACTCACAATCATATAAAGAAATCATAAACAAAGCGAGTTAGAAGATTCAAATTTGTAATAGATGAAAACACATTTGAAACTCTTCTTTTTAAAATCAATTTTGAGGAACACTTTGGGGAAAGGAATCCCAAAGGTTAAAGGAATCCCATACCTTTTTAATTGATAGATAATAATGAATAGAATCCACTTATTACATCCTTACACCTTCACCTAGACTTCAATGGAGTTCTTCTATTTGGGAGAGAGAGAAAAGACAGATGGAAGAGCAATTGCTTTTTTGAAAATATGAGGGTAAGGTTTAGTTTAATTAGGTTTGAGGTCTTTATAGAAGTCATTTACAAATTCAATTAGACCTCCCAAAACCGTAACTAATTAACTAACCACCTTGTTAATTAATTGAATTAGTTTAAATATGTCAGTCAACACAGTGACGTGACCTACGAGATCTCGACCTACGAGTCGTAGGTCAGTCGACAAGTTATATTTCCTATGTGATGCACGTCTATCATTTCGGTCAGATACTTGTCCAAATGAAACCCTCACAAAATTTACTAAGGGACCATATATGGTGACCATCCACGCCCCGTCAATTGTCCTACGACTCATTGGTTGGCAACTGTCGATGGAAGTATCTTTCGACAGCTTTTAGCCAAACAATAACGGTCTTTCTCAAGCCCCCTTTGCTTGTTTTATGGGGATTCTTACCCATACGTTTCAACTATAAAACAAATCTAATAAGTGTTAGACAACTTTTAACCAAATTTCATATTTTTTCTACTCTTGAGACCTTGTAAAATATACTAAGGCACGCTAGAACATCTTGAACTAGTTTCCGAACATCATGAATGCTTCTTGACTTTTGATTCAAAACATTCTAAATGATTTATATATATTATAATTGACTTTAAAATAGTGTTAAAAATTATAGACTCTCATGTTAGGTTCTATATTAGGCTTTAGACTTGTAGAGTATTACAATCAAGTTCCAATTTCCTAATGAACGCGTCTTAGAGTGCAGAAGGGGGAAACTTAACCCCTTGAGATTTTATAATTTTGTGTACAAAATCTTGTAAGATGATCTCTAAGGGGTTTATCTACTATATCCTGAGGGTTAAGGACCTAGAATCCGAAGCTCCTCCTCTAGAGTTAGTCCCCGTAGTGAAGGATTTTTTAGACGTCTTTCCGATGACTTTCCTGAAATTCCTCTTGAACGAGAAATAGAGTTTACTATTGACTATTTGCCAGATACTAATCCTATTTCAGTTCCTCCTTATTGGATGGCTCCGACCAAATTGAAAGAGTTAAAGGCTTAACTCAGAGATTTACTAGACAAAGGTTTATACAACCTTGTATTATATTATTGGGATCTACGGTGTTGTTTGGGAAGAGGAAGGATGGGTATTCTAGGGTGAGCATTGAAAATCATAAATTATATAAGTTTACCATAAAGAACAAGTATTCTATCCCTAGGATTGACAACTTGTTCGATCAACTGCAAGGGGCAATCTTTTTTTAAAAAAATTGATTAGAGGTAGGGATATAACCAATGTTGGGTGAATGGTGAAGACATATCCAAATCGTGTTTCCGAACTAGGTATTAACATTATGAGTTCCTAGTTATGTTCTTTGGTATAGCTAATGCCCAGATGGCTTTTATAAACCTGATGAATGGACTATTCTAGAATTTCCTTGATTCCTTTAAAATTGTTTTCATTAATGATATCTTGGTATCTTCTAACAGTAAGGGTGATCATATGGACCATTTGACGGTGGTATTGCAAGTACCAAACGAACATCAACTCTTTTCTAAATATAGAAAGTGTATATTTTGGATGAGATCGCTTGCATTTCTTGGCCATATTATCTCAAGTGAGGGTATAGAGGTCGATTTGTGGAAGACGATACCAATTAATAATCAGCCTAGGCCTTTGGCTCCAACCGATATTAGATGTTTCTTGGGTCTAGACGGGTACTATAGAGAGTTTATTTGCATCCATTGTATCTCATTTGACAACACTAACTCAAAAGAAGTTGATGTTTGAGTTGTCATAGACTTGTGAAAGAAGCTTTCAAGAGTTGAAAGATAAGCTTACCTCCGCTTCGGTTTTGACCTTACCGGAGGGTACCAAGGGTTTTGTATTTTATTGTGATGCTTACCAAGTAGGTTTGGGTTGTGTACTCATTCAAAATGGTAAGGTGATAGCTTATTCCTCTAGAAAACTCAAGGTGAATTAGAAGAACTATTTAACTCCTGATCTTGAAATAGCTGCAATACTATTTGCTTATTGAAGACATTACCTATATGATGTTCATGTGAATGTTTTTATCGACCACAAAAGTCTTTAGTATGTTTTCACTCAAAAGGAGTTGAGTCTCCAACAAACAAGATGGTGGGAACTTTTGAAGGATTATGAAACGAATTTCCTATACAACCCAGGAAAGGCTAACATTGTTTCAAATGCTTTAAGTCATTCAAAAATGGGTAGTCTGTTAGATGTTCTATTTGACGATTCCGCAAAAGATGGTTTTATGGTTTATCATAACTCCCAGTGTTATTTTGCGGTTTAGGTGAAGTCTAAGAAACATCTTGATAATCTATAAATGGAGTTAAAAGAATTGTTACTTAGCAAATTTGATGAGTCATTCTCCCAAGGGGGATGGTGTGCTTAGGTATCATGGTAGATTATGTGTACCAGATATTCGATTCATACGGGTACCACCAAATTGTATTGTGATCTTCAAAAGGTCTATTGGTGGGATAGTTTTAAAAGGGCATAAAGAGGTTGTGGCTAGGTGTTCAACTTACCAACAAGTTAAGGTCGAGCATTAAAATCTGGGAGGTTTGACTCAAGAAAGAGATATGCCTACTTAAAAGTGGGAAGAAATTAATATGGACGTTGTTGTTTGGTTGCCTCGAACCCGGAGGCAAAATGACTTGTGTATAGATTGACAAAATCTTAGCACTTTATCCTCATTAATTCTACTTATTCGGTGCAGGATTATGTAAGAATGTACAATAATGAGATAGTGATCATACATGGGATCCCTTTGTCCATCATATCATATAGAGGTGGTCAATCCATTTCTCCTAGTAGGAGGTCTTTTCCACAAGGTTAGGTACTTAAGTGAAGCTTAGCACCGCTTATCTTCCTCAAACGGATGGTTAAGCAGAACCTATCATTCAAACCCTAGAAAAACTTTTAAGAGGTTGTGTAATGGATTTCATAGGTAATTAGGGTGATCACCTACCGTTTATTGAGTTCTCTTATAATAATAACTACCATTCGAGTATTTCTTTGGAACCTTTTGATGCACTATCTGGTAGGATATGTAGGTCTCGGGTTGGGTGGTTTAAGGTTTGCGAGTTTTCACTGCTTTGCCTAGGGATAATCCATGAGGATTTGGTGAAATTTTTGGTGATAAGATATATGTTGATAAGTTCCTATAGTCGGAAAAAGTCCTATGCTGACAATAGAAGAAGAGACCTTCAATTTGAAGTAGGTGATTGGGTATACTTGAAGATTTCACCTAATAAAGGGATAATGATATTTGGTACAAAGGGGAATCTTAGCCCCCGTATTTGGGTCCTTATGAGATATTACAATGGATTTGGAAGGTTACTTAGGAGTTGAAAATACCTAGTGAACTAGCTTTGGTTCATCCAATATTTCATGTATCCATGCTCAAGAAATGCATAGGCAAACCGGTATATGTTCTCCCTATTGAAGTATTAGGAGTGAATAAGAAACTTTCTTATGGAGAGGTTCCGGTTGAAATCCTAGATCGTTAAGTCAAAACATTGAGGAATAAAGAAGTGGCCTCCATAAAAGTCCTATAGAGGAACCACCTAGATGAGGGTTCAACAGGGGAGGCCGAGGCCAACATGAAGTTCTTCTACCCTCATCTTTTTTGTCTTTGAGTTTAGTAATTCTTTTAAAATAAAATAATGAATCATATGAATTTATGTTATTTCTAAACATGTGCATGTTTTGGTAAAGGTTTATGTCAAAAAGGAGTCCTCTCGAAAATTCTTTATGTACTACTTGCATTTATGTGAAATTTTTGCAATTGCCTTCTTGATATTCTAGTATTTTGATTTTGTATTGAGAAGAAGAATAGCATGGTAACTCCTTGATATTCATGTTCATAATGAGAAGGTTGTTCGTCATTATATGTTATGAAATGTTGATCTCTTATATGTTGTGAATTGTAAAGTGAGTTGCTATGTGTAATGCTTTGATTTAATGTTGAATTGATTTGTGAAGTACTCCTACGAGTTGGTACTCCTTATGGTTTATGTGTTGATTGGTTGGGCTTCTAGTATATAGTGTTCTTATTCCCCTACAAAAAAGAGTTAAATGTCATTTAGGGACGAATGTTTCTAAGAGGGTAGGGGGGGGATAATGTAACTCTCCAAAATTTATGATTTAGTCTAGAGACTCATTAATTGAACGAATTCTTGAAATACTTTTTTAAGCCTAAAATAATGCATTAAACCTAATTAGTAAATGTTAGAATCAAAATGTCAAGAAATGACCATGATGTCCAAGGAATTGTAAAATGTGAACTATTGTGCCTTGAGATAGTTTAATGGGTCTAAAGAGTGACAATTGTTTGAAAAGGTTGTAAATTTGTATTATAGGGGTTTTAGGGTTTAAAATTCCGTGTACGACTACCCTTGGGACACCCTAAGGGTACTCCGAGAGGGCCCTAATATTTGATTCAAAACTATCATTTGGACAGTGTGCAACCACGAGATCAAATATGAGCCGTTATTTGATCGACACTCCGTCTATGGTGTTAGTGGTTTAAACATATATTTTTCAATAAGGGTCCAAAATCGCACACTCTATTCAAAGGATGGCTTGCCAGTTCAGAGTCGTCGTTTGATCGACGCCTCGTAGGGTGGGGTTCGTTGTTTGAGGGTCGAGTCACTCCCTAGGTTTCGTTGTTATTAAGTTAGTTGGTTAATTATTTAGGAGATTAATTAAGGGTTAAGGGGTGGTTAATTAACTTTGTTAAACTACTTTATAAGTGTCCTTAAGTCCTAAAAAAACTTAACACCTCATTATTCCCAAACCCAATTCTCTCCAACTTCTCCATACTTTTTGTCTCTATTAAAAAGACCATCATTGAAGACCAATTGCGTAATTAATTAGGGATCCATGGCTCAAGATTGTTCCATCAATGTTCAAGGTTTATTATGGTATGGTAGCTAGTCACTCTTGGGATCTCTTTCCCCTAGAGTCTCTTCAAAATTGGTTCCTAATTATGTCAATAAGATGAATTTTCTTCCAATTTCGTGGATGATCTTTCAAATTAAATTGATGTTGAATTCCTTTGTTTATTTTTTATACATTATTATTGTTCACGTACTAATTGTTGTAGTTCTTAGTATTTGACCAAGCTCTATGAAAGAATCGATTATTGAACCCTTTTCCCTAACCCTAGGTTATGAATTGAGGTTGATTTGATTACTGGGTATACAATTGACTTAGTTATTGTATAGATTACTATTATATGTTTAAATTAAGTAATTTATGGATGAATATTGATATATTGATTGTACAATATTGAATAAGCTTTCGGATTCTATATGGTAAGAGTTTATCATTATGTGTTCTTTACTTCAATGATGATGGTTTACACTGGATGATGATGTTCAATTGAAATATGATAATACGATTAGATTAAGAATATTATTATATGATGATTGTAATAAAATGTCATGATTATGTTGAATTATGAGATCATGTTAAGGGTATGATGATACAAGATTGAATGTGAATCACTTCTGTGCCTTACTATGATATGACTATGATGTAATAATCTCACTAAATGATGGATTATATTGAAAGGAAATTTGGATTTAATACCTAGTGTACCAATTACATGATATACAAGGGGTTAGTCTCCGATGACCTATATTAAGCTATGATGATTAAGAAAGGAATAAAGACATTTTAAGTAGGGACTTTAACATAGCACCGAACAAAATAATTCTGAGAGGTGTACTTTTCGAATGTGGGAAGGTAGGTTCACAATAGTTCTAATGAGATGGATACTATAATGCAAATGTGCATAAAAAAGGGTTTCAAGTACATGTCTTAGTACCTTAACTATGTTGCCTCAATAGGAATACTAGTTAGTGGGTCACCTAGAATTCTGTGTTCATATTTTTGTTCTACCTATGAAAGGTATCACAACACAAGAGCATATTCTAAAAGATATGACACTCTTGGAGTGCGATAAGGCATACTTGACCTCTTGGAGGTCTTGTACAAGTCATATGACATCGTTCATCGCATAAATATACGAAATGTATAGTTGAATTAAAACATTTCATGCTAATTATATCTCATAATATGTTTCATATAAAACCAAAGTAAAATACTAAGTTTCAACATACTAATCTTAGTCTCAAGAATACTTGAGACACGACCCAAAAAATTGAAATATAAAATACATAGTCTATTACAATACATTTAATAAGTGAAGTCTAAATATAGTTATGTCCCCAAATCAAGTGAGGACATACTTGAACTTTTCTTGAAAGAGTCTCGATTCCAAGCTTTGCTTCAAGATGCATCTCACCTTCCACCTTTACCTTATAGACAAAATGTATGGAATTAGTACAATGCATGTACTATGGCATAATGTATAAAATAATGAGAAAAGGACATTTATAAAAAATATGCTCTTTTTATTACAACTTCGTATTAGAAGCATAAGCATCACATTTAAACACCAAGCATCACTTTAAAAATATATCCCAACCTATCCAATTTATAGCAACATCAAAGTAAACTTACAATGACTTTATAGTGAACTTCACATTGATTTCTTATACAATTTGCATATCACAAGATAGCTTCATGAACACATAAAATCACATGAACAGGAGATCCTCCTACCAAAGGTGATTCTAAGGTTCACTTTAGTGAGCTATGAAGCGAGCACTCATACAATCCCTTCTAACACACCAAAGAGATCCTATAGGCTACCTGATATAAGATTTTTCTCATTGTACACAATAGTTTGTAATATGAAATTCTCCTCCCAACGGTTATCAACACTTATTAAGTAATTAAGAAGGAGACCGCCCCTACACCCTCTAAAAGCTTACCTAAATAATCCTTAATGCTACCTAAGTTTAGATCTGTCTAGTTTGTCACCTTACTTTCCCTATCTAGAGTTATTCTTAAGACTTCCCTAACGTAAGGACATGAAGAGACCACTCCCATGCCCCCTTAATACCTTATGTATACAATCCTTAAACTACTCTAGGTAAGTACTTATTCATTAACATGCTTTCTCGCTTAAGTCATCATCTTCATGAATTCATTAAGACACTTCAACACTTAAGGAAATTTAAATAATGGGTTTGGAGTACACCTAGGGACTCAAACACTAATATTTCCAAAGCCTAATCGTGCAATGCCTAGATAGCGTCCCACACCACCACCTAAACTTCATAGAACTTCTCCAACATTAGAAGATACCCCACATGATGAGAAAAGGAAATATTTTACATATACCATGCAAGATATTAATGGAATTCGGAATCATTAACCTACCCCCCTAGACGTTACCGGCATCCTCCTCCTTTTCAAGGACTAAGACTAGATTCTTAGTTTCATGTAATTACATTCACAAATTGAAAATGCAGAAAAATTTAAAACTATCATAATAACTACTTAGAGGCTTGCATAGACCTCTACATATACAAAATATATAGTCGTATCGTGTATACATAAACCCTTTGTATCAGAAGGTTACATAGACTTCTATTTTTACTGCACATACATATATATAGGACATAGAAATAGTCCCAAAGATTGTCTCATCTCATACCATCTAAAATATAATCACAATATGGGCATAGACCTTACATCAATCTAACAATACCACATATAGGTCATACAAAAGTATAAAACTCAATTGAAAAGGAAAGAAAAAAAGATTGTTTCAGCTCATAACATGTTCGTAAGCTAGATAAAGGCATTGCTCTTGAAAGATGAGGACCTAACCTATTTGGAGGAAATAAAGAATCCAAGACTTCAATAATGTTGCCTTCCAAACTCTTTAACAACCGAGACCTAATATTTTTTGGAAAAGGGGAAGAAAAAGGGGTTAGTACTCCACATATACTAAGTATGAGACCTTATGCACCTATACAAAGATAAACACGCTAAAAAGGGACTTTTAGTCAAATCATGCCATTTTAATATTTTAAAGACCTAACACAAAGCCAAATAAGTCATGTCAACCAATCAAGCATTCTTATTAACTCAACAACTAATATGTATTCCAACATACTTGAAACCATGATCTACTACAACAGTATCATCAAGAAATAACATCACAAAAATAGCGGTCAATCATATCATAAAAAAAAGTACCACTACTCATGAATCCTTATCAAGTCAACAAGTGCAATAACCAAGCAAATCCCCATAACCTTGATCAGCCAAGTAGACTTAACAAGAATACATAACCAATGTCCAACATTAACAATATAATCGAACTACCTATATCAAGAGGATAATCATCATCATATATAGTAATTAACATAGTAACATCAACATATTATCATCATATACATCATTATCATATGAATACATAATATCAACTTCCTAAAGCTTCCATCACAGTCAACTAGTGCAAGGCATAGGTAGAGTATTATACCCCACCTAGGCTAACATAAACCTCTCAAGTCACCTTAGTTAGTTTATACTTCATTACTTTATTTTTCTTTAGGGCACACTGGCATTAACCAACATAGACTACATGACCTATGTGTGGAATCTGGTGTTGTAAAACCATACACCGATTAAAGGTGGTCTACCGGTCAAAGTAGAACCAAACACAAACATAGTTTTCTAGGTGGTTCCACTAGTTAGTCTTCGAATGGGTGCAACATAGTTCAAGAACTAAGAGATAGTATATTCCTCTCATGGGAAGACATTGGATTAGTATTCCTCTTTCGGAAGTCAACATCTCATATAGAACTATAGGGCGAACCTTCCTCTTTTGATAACCAAACCTCCCATTGTTAAGTGCACTCGGTGCTAAGCTTTTTCCTTTTATTGAAATGTCTTTAAGGCTTCAATTAAAAAAATCATCGCTTAGTTTAGATGATAAGGTCTATCCCTTGTATAACCATCATCATCAATAGCTCAATAAGAATTTCATGATTATAGTCATTTCATCACAATTCATATAAGTTAGGTTGACACATTACATAGCAATTCATAATAAGGCACATTGGTATACATGACCATCCTTATAGCATTTACATCTTAATCAACCTCACAACCACAATCAAGAAATTACAATTAAATCATAATAACATCCTATAAATCCTAATACAAGGCATACTCAAATATAATATCATGACATAACCACAATTAATCACAATTGGAAGTAAAAATTGATATTCTAAGACTTAAAAAGTCTTCGTTATAGTTCATCATCAAGGTCTTACCATCAACCCATAACTCAACCCAATAAGGGGATTAACATCATCACACAATGATAACCAATAAGATAACAAGGTCAATTGCATCCCTATATCACAATTCAACACTAAACCATAGCTTAAGATAAGATACATAGGCTACTTTCACAATATACTTCCTAACCTTAATCAAATCTCATTAACTAGCATGATAGGCCTATGATTCATCTTAATTTACTAATAATAACACCATAGTATAGTAACCTAATTAATAACTAAGTCAACTAAATGAGTACAATACTATATAGGTGAAGATCACAAACTAGGGTTAGGGATTGATGATATTGTTCTTCAATTTAAACCAATCCATAACAATTACCATAAACAATTTAAATTAAATGTTAATATATTCAATATAACATTAATAAATATAAAACTCAATCCATAACATCAATTTCGTAATTGGATAAAACCCATAAGGAAATTCAACTTTTGAAATCCCTTTTCAAAGAACCCTTAGAGGAAAGAGTCTCAAAGGTGAATTAGATTCCATACCTCAACGTTTGATAAAATTTTATGGTTAATTATTCCCTTTCTAGCCCCCAAACCCTTATCCTTGATATTCTTCAATGGTGAGTTCAAGTAGAGAGAGAAAGAAGAGAGAAGGAAGATAGTTTGTGTTTTAGAGTTCGAATTAGTTTAATTAGGGTTGGGGCTTTTATATGGATTTTAAGTTAGTTATGTAGTATCCCCTTAATCCCTTAATAACCCCTCAAAAACCTAATAAATTAAATGAATTAATATAAAAGCGTGCAGAAAAATCACCCTTCAGTGAAGAACCCCACTGATGGGCCATCTGTGAACCTACAGACCCTCACTCCTCCGTCCTGCACTCCGTCGATGAGTTCAGAGACTGTGCAGGTGGGGGAACCGTTGGTGGTCCCATCAATGCTCACTGCCCAAGTAGTGTTTCATTAAACACAAGGGCTCCTCCTCATAGGCCCTTGGTTGGTTCTTAGGGATTATAACGTGTCAACCATGAAATAACTCAAAAACCTATTAGCTACCCTTACACAAATTATTTGTACGTTTTTGACTCCTAAAAGTTGGTCAAACAGGCTAAGGCACACTAGTACCCTTTTGAACCATACTTCCAGACGTCACAGACTTTCTGGTCATAATCTTCCTAAATGACCTAAATTTATTGAAATGGTCTTAAAAATAGTACTTAGACCCCATGGCACCTATGTTAGGCTTTACGACACGTATTCAATTTTGAAGGTGTTACACCAATGGTATTACTAGGACACATTGAATGTAGGCACATGGTTAAGGTATATTAAGGGTTTGTTTGTTCTCTAATGTAATATTATATAGAGCAACTTCCCTAACATGCTCACTCAGTGCTAGCATTTGTTCTCATAGAGAATTTCAATAAATGAGCATATGAAGAGGTACCATTACTTTTTCACTGCCAAATCACATTACGCCTTACGAAAGAGGGTCTACTAAGGCTACCTATAATGGTCAAGAGGGTATCTCAAAGATAAAAATAATTCACGTCGTTCGAGCCAATAAACCGTTAGACTGCCATTCACGCAAGAAGTATATCATTACGTCTTTTAACTTCAAAAATATCATAACCTTCTATCAAGGACGAAAGTTCCACACAAAGGACCTTTTTAACTGTAACGACCTGTTTTAGTCGTTTTAAGCAGCAGATTGTAATTCTGGGAAAACTGGCTGGGACGACGGGGGTCACGACGGACCGTCGTGGTCACGACGGCCCGTCGAGGAGTTTTCGTTCCATGACACTTAGAATTCTTCAATTGGATATTAAAAATCGACTCTCTTTAAATTGTGACGGACCTGCAGGACGTGCCGTCACATCCACGACGAACCGTCGTGAGTTTCCGTTGCAAAACACTTCAACTTTTGAGAATTTGATGCAAGAAATGAGTTTCTGACCGTCATGACGGAGGTGCAGGACGGACCGTCACAGGGGTGACGGCCGTCACAGGGGTGACGGGCCGTCACAGCCCACCTGGAAGTTGGGGAGGTTGCGACGGCCACCGTGACGGACCGTCGCCGGCACGACGGCCCGTCACAGGTTGCGCAAATCACAGGCAGTTTAGGATTTCCCCACACGTTTTAAGGGTCGTTTTGGACTATTCTTTCCTTAATTATAAAGATTGAGGGTTAATATTAATAAGTCTAATTACTTGGGGGTTAAAAGAGGTAACCTTAAGTTAATTAGGGGGTTTTATTGTCCTCTTCACACTTAATTATTTGTTAATTAGGGTAAAGGAAAGAGGGTTGGAATAAAACAAAAACAAAAGAAAAGAGAGAGGGAGATTGATCGATTGAGAGAGAGTCGAACAAGGGAAAAGGATAACAAGCTGGGGGATTTCTTGTTGATTCCAATTCTTCGGTGGAGGTAGGTTATGGTTTATGTTACGATATTCGTAGTGAACTCTTAATAGTGAATGTTATGTGGTGATAGTATTGAAAACCTTGCTATGTGCTTAAATTGTATGCTTGCAAGATTACGATTATGAAGTTGTGATGAATTAACAAAGCATGATGAAGCTATTGAATCCCAAATCTTGAATAACCCTAATTCGCTTGATATATTATTAATAAGATTGATGATGCCTTAGTATGAAAGAAGGCTTGATAAATTATATAATGAGAATGATGATGCCTTAGTGTAAAAGAAGGCTTGATGAATTGGGGATCGGTGCCACGTTCCGGTACCCAGGATAGAATAAATATGAGGATCGGAGTGTCACGTTCGACACCAGGATAGAATATGGATCGGGTGCCACGTTCCGATACCAGGATGAATGAATATGAGGATCGGAGTGTCACGTTCCGACACCAGGATAGATTATGGATCGGGTGCCACGTTTCGGTACCAGGGTAGAATGAATATGAGGATCGAGTGTCACGTTCCGACACCAGGATAGAATATGGATTGGGTGCCACGTTTCGGTACCAGGATAGTATATGAGGATCGGAGTGTCACGTTCCGGCACCAGGTAGAGATATAGAGGAGCGGAGTGTCACGTACCGACACAAGGAAGAAAGATAATGAATCTTGAAAGATAATTAATATACTCAAACTAATGAACTAAATGCCCAAATGAGT